>QBDW01000131.1:0-13297 GCA_003261595.1 Maconellicoccus hirsutus | reverse complement strand
ATTTATGCCTTCCGTATTTATCTTTACCATATATGGACGTACTTTTGGATCCCAATGTAAGAGGTTATGTTATTGGCGCAACGAATGTTCTTTTCAAGCAGAAAAAACACCTCGCTGACATATTAGTTGAGGTTTGTGGAATTTTATCGAAAAATGTTACCTTAATGTATATTATCAAGGCTCGATTTTTTTTTAATATTTGCAGGTGGATACCGCTAAAATAGAAACTGACGATATGCAATTGAAAAGGCTACTTCATTTGTCCATGGAAGATTTAAGATTCGCCGATTACATCGTCAAGCATGTTTGTGAAGAGAAACAAGATGTTTTTGTCGATGGCGTTGGTTGGGAAGGAGGCGATGAATGGATTAGAATGCAATTTAAATTGTACCTTCTTTCTTTGCTGCGCACTTCCTTATTACCTGGTATATTTCCTATCTATGTACTTAAATCCGGATCCGGAGGTAGCAAAAGAAATTAAGTTTTGAATCTAGACGTTCAAGAAAAAAGTTGTAATTTAATTATTTCGATTTCCAACGCAGAAGAACGTAATTTATGTCGAAAATGGATCTCTAGATTCGGATTTGCATATATCGTGTTATAAATCTCTGCTGATGTAGGTAATTATATTTTCAGATAATTCTCGCGAAGTGGAATCTTTCAATATTGCGTTTGTCAACGCTTGGAAAGATACGCACAACTATAAAACTTGGGTTTGTAATTATAGCGATGCCATCAAAGACATCGCCCCTTGCCATCCTTTCGCTCGTCAATTGTCCGTTGCAGACATGAAATTGAAATTACAGCAGTGAGTATCATTTTTCATAAAATAAAGAAAAATTTGTTGCAATTAAACATGTAAATGTTTTTATATGCTCTTTTCAGTACATTGCAATATAGCGAAGGAGGGAAAAAATTAAATCAGGCAATGGTAAACACCGGAAAAGCAGTTGCTACTACAGGTCGCGCAGTTGGTAAGTATTTTTCTCTTTTAACGCTATTCCAAATAATTGAGATAATTTCAACGTTTCATAGGAGGTGCATTATCTCAAGCTCGAGGAGCGGTTTCAAATTGGTGGACTAGTTTCACAGCAAATACCTCACCACCTTTGGATTCTATCGCTGAAAACGGCTCCTTCAATGGTGATAATATGAACTCTGATAACGTCCAAAAGGTTATGTAAACGGATAGTAACAGGGATATACGCAGCGTATTTTTGGCCATTTGATTGATACTACATATTTGTAGAATAGATAGACTGATTCCACCTTTATTTTATCTATTATTAAATTTTCCTATTTTGATACTCAGTATTTTATCAAAGAAATTGTCATATATTTTACATAAGAGCTCTAAGTAACTAGCTTTTTATTTCAATTTTTTTACTTCTAGTTGTTCATAAATATTTTGATATAAATTTAAGTTAGCGGTAAAAATTGATGATACATCAGACGTGCAATTGTTGATCATTTTGTGGCAGAATGTCTGTTCACTTTAATGTAAAATAAGTACCTTAAAGTAAACCTGTAATATAAATTTTGATTATTTTATTCGTATTTCTTTCAGTCTTGCTGTACCTGTTAGTTAGCATGTGAATCATGTGCATTTCTGCAATATAAAGGTCGTGCTTAAAATTTTTTAATAATAGAAAATTTTCTTCTTGGGGAAATTTTTGTTGTGGAGTCTTGTAAATCGTTGGCATTTTTTTAAATTTATGTCCAAAGCACTATCAAGTGAAATGAGTTTCTTTCCTTCTACTAAAAAGAATTTGGATTTTGGAATTATAATTCTGGAAGTTTATGATTGACAGAAATTTCTAAGCTCAAGTAATTAGTGCAATTTTAAACCTGCAAAAATGAATTGTTCCATCACACTCTCAGTTGTTGAAAGTAATGAGTTTAAAAATGAACGTTTAATAATTTTTTCTAAATAGAAACGACGAATTTTCTAGTTTTTTCAAAATAACAATTTTTAAGACTCAGAACGATGAAGTATTCACGATCGATTGTTGATAAATTGGATATATTTAAAACTTGAATGATTGACGCGACAATTCTAAATTTTTTAATAGCTTTTTCATCCGACCATCTTAAATTATTTCCAACCAATTTTCTAAAATACGAATAGTAACAAAGTAGATTACAATTTCCTCTCTTACACGCAAGGCACAGATGTAAACTTTGGGACAAACACAAACACAGTCACTGTGTTTTTACTCATACACTATCGATACCGGTTACTTTCTCATCATTTATTCGACTAAAAATTCGACTTTCAACTACCGAAGTAAAAGAATAAAGAAGTAAGCCAGGGTAGGAGATAAGGACTAAGGAATGAACGAGTGCCATAGCCATACGAATACACGCAACGCGCATTCCATAGATTATTGCACCCAGGTTTACAACTGAATCTGATAAGTGATAACACTACGTTCCGCTGAATGAAAGTGAAGATACCTACTAAACAGCGGAGCGGAAATTTCATTAAATACGAAACACAATTGTCATGTACATCCACTTCCATTTTGTGTGTTATCCGTAAAATTGTAATAATTTTTATAAAATGGTAACATTTTGTAACTTCAAGCTCGTAAGAATGGTGCTTTCTATGACATTTTTCGATAGATTACAATTTATTGATGATATTAAATAAAAACAAAATAGATATGATTTACCTTGACATTTTTACCTATTTGTTTAGTTTTACTTTTCCTGGATAAAGTTCAACAACCGCTGAGCGACCCTGGAAAATTCTATTAGTTGCTAATCTAAAATTTCTGCGCCGAGCGTAGTGTGGATTCGTTATTTGGTTAGTATTCAATTCACTAACGTGCAGTGTGTGATGTTATTAAATTTGTTTGTCGTCGAAAGTGTTTCAATTTTTGTGTCGTAATAAAACAATAATGAAGAGCAGAATTTTCGTCATGCATAATCATTATAAAATTGGGGTTTATTAATTTTCCATACTTTTTCCATATGTGAGTTAATGCTTTATGATGTCGTATTAGTAGAATTTCTTTTGTTAAATATTTCGCAAAGGTTAATTAGGCCTAAAGATACATTGAGTATTGGTAATGATAAATATTATACATTTACGCGACGTGTTTTTTACTTCGGTACGAACAGTGTTGGCCTATTTTGAAATTTTAACTCAACTTCCGAGACGTATTATTATTTCTTGAAAATTAAATTTTATGAAAAGTCCGTAATTTCGTTTAAATCGAATATTGTTCATGTCTCCGTTTATAAGTCGTCATTGTGTATGATAACTGTTTTTTTTTTGGAAGTAAGTAGTTAACTAGTGAACAACAATCTATTGATCGTTGTTTCTTTTTCATTTGGGTTTCTCGTATAATTACTGGTTGTATTATCACTTCGGCGAGATTGGTGTTTACAATTTTCGCTAAAATTATTTGCTCTTGAAGTAGGCTGAAATTTATTAATTTGTTGAATTTATGGGCGATTTATTCCAAAAGTATGCATTATCATTCGGTACTTTCATGATCTGTGGTATGTACGAAATTACATTGCGAATTAACCAATCGACTCGGTTATAAATCCCAAGTTTTCATTAATGATTATTTTATCGCTGTTATAATTAACGTGCTAATAATTAATAATCCTATGACAAAAAAGTATGCGATGAAACGAAAATATTCAAACAAAATGTCGGTAGGTTAAACGTGCGATGTAAATGCATGATAACCGAACACTATTCTATTCATCGGTGAAAATGTGAAAATAGTGCTAACATTTTACTTCATCTTTGTTCTAGTTATTGATGGCTCCACTGACTCCATTGACAGGAATTGTCGCTCAACAAGATTCTAGTTCTAGTACTCAGTCGCAACAAGATACACCAGCTCAACAGTATTCTCCAGATGAACATCAACAGTTACCGCGTACTCAGACGATATCGCCTTCATCGCCTCAGCCTTCACACCATCACCAGTCATCATCATCATCGTCGCATTTGACGGATTCGTTACCACAGTCACAACCCTCATCTCAGCATTCAAGTATCCAACAAATGGAGCAAAAAGATGAACCGTTACCATCTCAACTACCATATTATCAGCAATCTTCGCCTTTACATCAGTTAACTGCTGTGCAACCCGATTTGCCGTTGGAATTTCAACCAACTTATCAACAATTACAACCTCTAACTTTGGAACAACAACAACCAGCTCAACAAAATCAAGATTCCAGTATGAGCACTGGTACGGTTATCATTTGCAATTCTGTCTTCGCGTGTGTCTTCAACGAAGATTCAAACTTATTTCCGTGATATTATAGGTTCGTCGCATAGTGATAAAGAGTTAGAATCATCGGTTATCGATAAAAATAAACCTGTCGAGAAAAGAAAACGGAAGCGAAAAGCTGATGACGGTAGTGAGAAAGTGATTAACGGCAAGCAGCCGTCACGTACGGCTTCGGAATGCAAAAAAATAAACGATTATTTTGTCAAGCATTCTGGTAATAGTCCGGTTCGTCATGGGAATAAACCACTGTCTCCGGCTCATCAGTCTCATCCTTTGGTATGGATTTTATTTGAAACTTGCGACGGATTTTTTTCGTGATTTTGAATATTGGATTTTGATTGTAGTATCCGTCGACAAATCAACAAGGAATGATCCCTTCTTCATCTGCTACTAGTGTTACCGCTGATTTCGGTAGCAATATTATGCAGCCTCCTGCTCGACTTCCTCCTTCTGTACTGTCCAAAATGGCTCAGGTTTGACTTGACATACATGTTCGTTGATGATTTTGACCATATTGACACTTCATCATTTTCGTATTTATAGAGTGAATCAACTCGCCAGAGGCCGCCAGAATATGATAGTGATATTGTTTCTGAGAATCAAATGAAAGATAATAAAATAGAGGATTTAACAAGGGTAATGATAATTTTCTGAATTAAAATTTTTCGATAAAATAAGTTCCCTCTTACAGTGAATTTCTCTTTTTCCAAATTCCAACAAGAATAAGACGTTATACTTTTTGTATTTTGAAAGTAATCTGAGAAATAAAAATTGATGTATGTTCTCAATTGCGACTGTTTTTTTCTCGATAGGCTAACGAAGAATTGAAACTGCAGATAACAGCCCAACAAAAAACCATTGATCAACAGAAGTCGCACATAAATAAGTGCTTAGAAGTAGTGAAGAAACTACTTATCGAAAAATCAACTATTGAGAAAAAAGAAGCTAGACAACGCTGCATGCAAAATAGATTAAGATTGGGACAATTTGTTACTCAACGGGTAGGCGCACAATTTCAAGAAAATTGGACCGATGGTCACGCTTTTCAAGAATTAACGAGGTGAGTTCGTACGACATTCGTTAGTCGTATTTTTCGGCCTTTCTCGTTTTCCTTTTTTTGCCTTCGATGTAAATATTCGAGAAATACGCTTCGTTTTTAGACGGCAAGAGGAGGTAGCAGCTGAAAGAGAAGAAATTGATAGACAGAAGAAATTATTGTTGAAGAAAAGACCCTCGAATGAAACGAGTAGAAAGCGATTATCAAGTTGTCAAAATAATTCCACAGTTCCTAGTTCTGCATCGCCCGCGTCTTCGAATAGTGTCTCGGTGGTGACCAATAACAATACTGTAATGCATAATGGCATCGACCATGGCATATTCCTGAAGCCGGATGCTGTGCTATCAAATACCCTCTCATGGCAAGAATATTATGAAGCTGATGAGATTTTAAAAGTAATATTCGAAATTGAATACCGTCAAATAGAATATTATCTAAATTGAATAATTTACAGTTGAGACAGTCGTCATTGAAGAAAGAAGACGCTGATCTGCAAATGGAAATGGAGAAGTTGGAAAGAGAACGTAATTTACACATTCGCGAACTGAAACGTATTCATAACGAAGATCAGTCTCGCTTCAATAGTCATCCGGTGCTGTGTGAACGCTATTTACTTCTCATGCTTATTGGTAAAGGAGGTTTTAGTGAAGTGCACAAGGTATAATTCCTCTATCTAGTAATAATAATCATCGGTGTCCTAATACCAACCGAGGAATTCATTTTTTAAATTATATATTTCAGGCTTTTGATTTAACTGAACAACGTTATGTAGCTTGTAAAGTGCATCAATTAAATAAAGACTGGAAAGAAGATAAGAAAGCGAATTATATAAAGTGAGTATTATTTGAAAAACAATGGTCAATATTTTACTAGCTATTTTTTTCTTCATTCAGGCATGCCCTAAGAGAATACAATATTCATAAATCTTTAAATCATCCTCGGGTTGTCAAGTTATACGATGTATTTGAGATAGACGCCAATTCGTTTTGTACAGTATTAGAATATTGCGATGGACATGACTTGGATTTTTATTTAAAACAGGTAAATACGAATTTACTTTAATACAAGCGCTAGAAGTTGATAGAAAATTTCAAGTCTTAATCACACTTGCTTATTCTGTTAGCATAAAACGATCGCAGAAAGAGAAGCGCGTTCTATAGTCATGCAAGTAGTATCGGCGTTGAAATATTTAAACGATATTAAACCTCCGGTTATTCATTATGATTTGAAACCAGGTATGTGTTGTTTTTTTATTTACGTAGATGTAAGAGCTTCATTTCAAGTAATGACGCTTGTACATTTTTTTAGGAAATATTCTCTTAACAGAAGGTAGCGTTTGCGGTGAAATTAAAATCACGGATTTCGGTTTAAGCAAGGTCATGGATGAAGAAAATTATAATCCAGATCATGGTATGGATCTTACATCTCAAGGAGCCGGAACTTATTGGTAATGTCAACATTAGAGGAATACGTTGTACCAGATTTTCTACAATGTAATTTTAATTGTTCACATCAGGTATTTACCTCCAGAATGTTTTGTGGTTGGAAAAAATCCGCCTAAAATTTCATCCAAAGTAGATGTGTGGAGTGTTGGTGTTATATTTTATCAATGCTTGTATGGCAAAAAGGTGGGTTCATTTCTTTACTTACAATAATTGAAATTTCTCGAATTTTTTCATAACATTTTTACGTTATACAGCCGTTTGGACATAATCAATCTCAAGCAACTATATTAGAAGAAAACACAATATTAAAAGCTACCGATGTGCAATTTTCCAACAAACCTGCAGTTAGTAGTGAAGCTAAGGTAATTTAACCTCTGATACAAATACGATGGATAAATTTGGAGAGATTATTAACGCGAATTTGTAATTTACAGAGTTTCATTAGAGCCTGTTTAGCATACCGCAAAGAAGATAGAATTGACGTACATGCTTTGGCTAGGCACGAATATCTGCAACCGAAACATGGCCGACAAGCAGCAAATGCTCTTCACCTTCCACCGCCTCAACCTCATACTAGTAGCTATTCTTCGTCGTCAAATTAATCATTTTTATACTTCGGATTAAGAAGTAGTCATTTAATGTAAATTTCAAATTTTTGCTAAGAAAATCTATTACGAATAGCTTCTATTATTTTTGTAAAATATAAATTACGTTTAAGCTATTTCATGTTTACTTTTAATTTTTTAGTTGCGTTACCATATCGGTTTTGAAAAAGACAAAAATGAACGCGATCTATAGTCATATTGGACTGGATTTTTCTATGTAGTCGGAGAAGTAAGAAAGAATGATTATGAATTTTGAACATTGAAAGGCTAGTATTGTAAATACAAAATGTAACTATAATTTGTTTATAAATGTAGCTTACTTATTGTATAATCTTGTTCGTTTATATTTTATTTAGCGTAATTATTATAACTGACGTGTAGCGAATGTGTTTAACTCATATTGATATTGAAAATTTTGTAGAACTATACATTGTATATTTATTTATTTCGTTTAAGTAAAAAGGTCATATCGAAATTGGATAATGTGTAACTGTTATGGCATTTATAATTGAAATCGGTAATGATCTAACTTCATTACTGATTTTTATTTTCGCTTATGTTTCTAAATTCCCCTAATTTCTTTTTTTTAAATTATTGATACCTTTACCTACCATGTTAAATACTTAGTCGCTTTCGCTTGAATTTTTATTGTAAAATCATTCCACGTTTATTTTTATTCGTTTTAAAAGCTAAATTCGAGTTTTGTATTTTGGAAAGATAGAAATACGATTAATAGCAGTTGATGATTTTCATCAATTTTAATTTGATTATTTATAAAAAGACATAAGCAACTTAAAATATAAAAGTTTCGAACAGAAATCAGCCGAAATGCTGAAAATGCATGTTCTTTTCGTTTCATATTTCATAGAATTGTTTTTTGTTCATTAATGTTTTCAAATTATAGCTCTTATTTAATTTTTCAACGTTCATGTTGACTTTTTTCCCTTGATTTGTCTTAACGAGCTACTGTCCATGAAGAACTGATACCTTGCGTTATGTTTTTTTGTAAATATATGATTTAAATAAGACTTTCGAATTCAAAACATGAAAAAGCAATTTTTGTAATTTTAAGATTGTCGAACAACGTTAATTAAAATTGAGCGAAATTTAATGTTGCGAATTTATGAATTTTTCATAATTATTTGAAAATAAAATTTTGACTTGTTATTGTGCATGCAAGTTATTTATTTGAAGCATGGGGGTGTTTTCTTTTTTCATGATTTTCTCATTCTAGTGGTCTTAATAGCCTCTTTTTTTAATTGTTTCGTTTGCAGAGGTTTTGTTCAATCGCAGGACACCTACGGCGGGTTGTGCGGATTTTAAAAAATTGGATAAAGTTGCAGATATTCTCATTTTATAATTTTATTTGGCAAAACTGTATTGGTAGATATGACCCGACGTTATTCAACTGTTGGTTATGACCAACTTACTACTTGGGACACGGCGTTAATACGTGGGTGGAATTTTTATATTTCGTAGGCACTGTAGGCAGCATACATGACATAGACGTGGCGTAGTCTATCCTATACGTCACGAATACGTATGTAATAAACAATACGTAAAGTATTACGTTGTATAGCTATGGATGTCTGTACCCCTACATACTCCACAAGCTCAAGTAAGTATCGTTTATGGATTTGGATTACCAAATACTGTACTAGTCATAGTCTGTTGGAATCTTTACACATTACACAGTATCAATGCATGGAAAAATAAAAATTACCATCATAATGATCATAATCTCACATTCTACGTTATTCTATCCTTCACGCATACTATAGTCGTGAGCCATGATCTCACAGGTTCGTACTCACACTCATAGTCTCACACAGTCCGGAATCGTCAATCCGCACTCCACGCAGTAGCAAAAGGATTGGATAACTATAATAACAGTAAACCATCGATCTTATACTTATAGAAGCCTAATGGCTCCATTTACTTTTCGTCAAACATTTAGTAGTAAAACTAAGTAAAATTTTCGGGTCTGCGCAACGCAACGATAATAGTAAAAGTATGTTACATTTGTGGTAGTACGTATTCACATGACGTACTTGCGCGGATTCTACGTCTACGCAGATCACTTACTTTTACCTTTACCTACCAATATCAGCGTATTTGGAATCCTTACATGGAAACTGCCAATACTAAAAAATACTACCCTATGATTGGCTATTCTAATATGGCCATCGTTATCATCATTATCACAACGCGTGAAGTTGAAATGAAAATTTTGCCGCTAAAGCGATATTCTCATTTTTCTGTATAAGCGATAATATGTAATGCATTAAATTAATAAAATGGATTATTATTACTACCATTTGAAAGATAGCCATTTACCAAAAAACTTTAATCATAAGATTATTGAAAGTTAAAATGATAAAGATTATTTGTGCTCGAAGTTGATATAAATTATAAAATGTATGACCAAAATTGACAAATGGCTGTATGAGTTCCAAAAAAACTCGGTAACCCAATGGAACCGAAGGAATAGCAAACCCGGTGGTTCGCGGAAAATTTAGTGAGTTATCACATAAATATGAAATAATGCTATCAAAGACTATCTTTTTGAAATATTGTTCCAAAGTTTGTTAATTGTAATTAACAAGCCTGTTTTGTTTTTCCATTTAATGGCTATCTTTTTTCGAAGTTCTAATTTTGTATTGAGAAAATTAATTTTGTTTTATTATTCCTTCAAAGACGTCTTTTTTTAAAGTTCCAATAAAGTTAAATTTTGGCAAAAGCGCGAATGTTTGTTTTGCGTAAACCACACCCATCAGCCAATCGCGTGGCAGTATTTCTTAACATTGGCAGTTTCCAAGTAAGGATTCCAAATACGCCCAATATCAGAGCACACATCTCCCCACTGTCGTTCTCTGACGAAAATTCTTCCGTATACGTGTTACTCGCTAGGCATAATATGTAAGATCGATGGTTCGATGCAGTAAACACACAGAAACAAACAATCGAAATCCAAGAAATCTCTTCGAGTTCGAGTTCACAACTTGAGAAACCAGGAGAAAACCCAAAGACCCAAATGATAAATGAAATTTTTTGGCTATTTTGTAATTTCTTATCGCTAAAACAATCGGAATTATGTTTAGCGATTTGTTTTCTTCCTGGTGGTAAATTAATGAATAATTAGCTGTTTGTTATTCTTTAATTTTTTGCTTAATTTCAATTTGGAGGAATTTCGAAACCGAAGTTATTTTGTTCTTTGTGCGTAAAACAACCTAAAATTAATCAATTCGAAGATTTTTTAAATTTTATCTGAAATTTGAGTTTCCTGGAACGTGATGGCTGAAAAACGTAAAGTTAAAAGGAGAAGAGATGAGGTAGCCTTTTTATTACTTGCTTCATGAGTTTCTGCATAATTTACGGTTTTTGATAAATTGTCGATGACATATGATTAATAATTATTATTCTATTCGATTTGATTTGTAGTTTTTCGTTTAGTTATTATGAAATTAAACTTGTAATGATTATTTCTTATCACGTATTCAACCAGTACAATGTTACGTTTAATTAAAGCGCTCTACATGTAATGACGCAGTGTTCTACTGATGACACGTAGTGACGTTTTATCGTAATTGCAGGATTTCGATTTCGATGGTAAAAAAGTACCTAAACCATCTAAAGATGAAATTGCTGTCGCCAAATGGTTGAGAAAAAATGTTCCTGTTAAGAAAACAAAATTTGCTGGACATAATGTTCAATATTTCACTGGTAAATGACCTCAAACACGGTGTTCCATAAAATTCGTTCGTAATTCTCATCGTGTTCGATAGGTTCCAAAGCTGTCGATGCACTAATGGAATCGGAATGGAGTCGTAAAAAGGGTGAAAAGGATGTATTTTTCAATACACGTCAAGATATTATTCACTTCCTTAATAATATGCTTCGTCATAAGTTTTTCCATCGAGCTAAGAAGGTTCCAGTTTCCGAACAAGAATTGAAAGCTAAAATGAAGAAGAAAGATAAAAAACTTGGCGAAAAAGAGGATAAAAAGAGAAAAGAAGAGGAAACAGCGGAAAGTAGTCATGCCGAAGGAAGGGATACTGAAGATAAAACAAAATCTGGCTCGGTAAAAAGTGCTATTTGTGTGAAATTTTCAATTGTAATTATGATAATTATAAAGTGATTTTTCAAACAGGATGATAGACAGAAAAAATGTAAAAAAATTAAACTCGAAATGCATTTCGAACAAATGTTTGTGGACAATCTAGATGCCTACGTTTGGATATACGATCCGATACCAATTTGGTATTGGGCAGTTGGAGCATTGGTAGTATTAGGAGCGATTTTAGTTTGTCTTTTTCCTTTATGGCCGCCCACAGTCAGGTAGCTACTTCGCTATTTTCAATAAATACGTCTACCAATTTTGAAATTGACAATTTTTTGTTTACTGATATCATATATTTTTTGTTTTCAGAATGGGGGTACAATATTTAAGTATGGCCGCAGCTGGTCTTCTAATTTTAATTTTAGCTTTAGCCATTATTCGTTTGATAATATTCTGCATTGTTTGGTCGTTAACATGTGGTGTGTTACATTTATGGCTACTTCCAAACTTAACCGAAGATGTCGGATTTTTCGCGTCGTTCTGGCCTCTTTACGAAGTAAATAAACTTCACTTAATTTTCAAAATTTCTTCAGTTAATTAATCTGTGTCGATGTTTATATAGTATAAATATGGTAAACAAGTTGACAAAGCTAAGGATAAGAAAAATAGAAAGAAAAAAGCAAAATATTCCGATAACGAAGCTGAAGCGGAAAATAATAAGGATAAAAAAGAAAAAAAGCGCAAATGCTGTAACGATGGCACATCCGATTACGAAGCTCTCGATACGAACTATGATCAAGTATCTTCGTCCTTTGAAGGGGATATTAATACAGAAGAGTATGATCTGGAAGAGAATGAAAATCGAGAAGAAAACGAGGACACTGATGAAGGTGACGATGATACTCAAGATGATAGTAATGATGATTTGGAAGATGATAGCGAGGACGATATTTCGGAAGCATATGAAGATTCAAATAAAACGAAAAAATCTCCAAAAAAACCTAGAAATTCAAATGAAGAAGATAAAAACGACAATAAGAAAAGCAAAAAATCCAAAGATCAGGCTAGGTAACTAAATTACTATATTTTGATTTAGTTTTCCTTATTGCTTAACAAGTTTCATAGTTTCTTTATTTCGTTGATATGTTAATACAAATTCAAACTGTTATTACAGAATATCGCGCAATGATTCTGAAGAAACTGATACGGAGTCCAGTAGTCAGCATTCACAAACTGGCAAAGACTTCGAAATTATTGATAAAGAAGATTCAGACATCAAATCATAAATGTGAGTAAATTATTTGATTTTTTTTTCTCGAAACATTTTTATCATTTTTCGAGTAATTACTCCGCGTTATGGTAAAAATTTAAGAGATTGTGTTTACAAAACAATTACAGTAATAGCTATTTTAATCCGTATCTTCATTTCATGAAAGGCTTCTTTCATCAACCAACAGAGAAAAACTAATTAAAAATGATTTATGATTTGAATGTATCCATGGATAAATCTAGCAGAAATGTTTCTGATATGTTACAGACTCGAAAATGTAATGTGGTAGCACAGACGTTACGGCCACTCTAATGAACGTAACTGATTTTAGAAGATATTGCTGTAAAGTTTAATAAGTTCAAAAAGCGTTTCAAATATTCATAAATATGTGCCTCGATCTGTTGTTGTAAATATGTGTTTTCTTTCCGTGTCCATCCTTAAGAAAATGGTACATCATGTTCTTCGCATTTTCATTCAACTTTTAAGAAATTTTGAACGTATTTTAGCGTATACTTTAAATATCTTTTTTGAACTTAGATTTAATTCAGATTGAAACAACTTGAACCCTTCCTTTTTTTTACTTCAGTGTAATTCTTTT